>JABYQU010000032.1:415000-419888 GCA_022264855.1 Lenzites betulinus | reverse complement strand
CGTTCCCTTGGCTGTGGTTTCGCTAGATAGTAGATAGGGACAGTGGGAATCTCGTTAATCCATTCGCGTGGGCGCTTCAACTCTTACTTCCCCGAAGGTTTTCAGCGGCCGAAGCCGTCGTCCGAGTGGGTAACCACTAGGTCGAAATTGATAATCCCCCAGAGGGAAGGGCTCAGGAACCCCTCCACCCCCTCGGTTTCCCGTGGGGATTCCTCCTCCCACCTAGGCGAGGAGGACTCCGAAGGTCACGCAGGGCGGTCGCCTCATGGTAGGGAGTCAATCCCCTACCGCAACGCTCTACAGCCGAAACCGTAGGGCGACACGGGCCTCGTACCCGGTGGACCCTATGCGCCTTTGGGGCCTCTGTAGACTAACAGTGCTCCCCTGCCGTGGCTTACGCCGTTGGCATATATCCGCTAGCCGAAGCCAGCTGTAAACGCCTTTCTACCCGAAGGTAGTCCAGCCGGACAGTGCTCAGCTGCCCCCTAGATTTCAAGAATCCGATCCCCCAGACCCCAAAACCTCGCCCAATCTGCCCTATAGGGCTTATGCATCAAGCCGACTGAGCTTGAGCTAATCATTCCAGTCGGATATCCTGGATCCTTATATCACCAAGGTCCACATCCGCCCCGCTACCCTCGTCTACATCCAAAGCCCTCAGATAACGTGGAACAACCAGCTCAAGAAAATGAGCAATATAAACGTAGGTGTGTGACCGGGCACCAATCGGCAACACTTCTACCTGACCGAATCCTACGGTCCAGGAGCACTTGTAGCACTCCGCTACCACCCCCCCAGCCAGTACGATCGAAACGGCTAGCGCCCAACCAGACTGACCTGCCACGGATGATGGCCTTTCCGGACTCCTAAATTCCTCCGGAACTTGGATCATATCCCGAAGTTCCGCCGCAATAGACCTGATTGGATAATCCAACACCACTCGGCGTGCGTGCGTCACGACCGGGTGGGGGCATTGCATCACAAGGTGTGCCCATTCCCAACCTCCCGTTATCCCTCTCCCACATAGGGGACAACTGGTTCGGGCAAAGGACGGCGTGCCGCCCTTTGCTGTGATTGACTGCCACCGCGCATTTACGGTGGGGAAAGAGTGCGTCCTTACCAGTGTCAACCACCGAACCCCGGAGTAGAGGTCGGGTCGAAAGAGTGTGTTTCGCAGGAAGCCGCGGGTCATACCGAACTGATACTTGTAGTACCAGCCCGCCCCCCCCACAGTTTTCGAGCTCACCACATCCTTTACTACTATCGCGGTCCGGATTGCCCGCTGGAGTTTCATTTCGCGGTGCGATAGTTTGGGCTTCTGGGTAGCGTCGATCATGGCGTGAAACTCGGTGTTCGAGAGGAACATCAATTCCGAGTTAAGAGTTAAGGACTCCCGCCGTCGTCGCCCCAGGTTCGGGTGGAGGACTCCCGCCCTCGTCATTTGAGTTTGACGAGTGCGGTCCGAGACGTATGGATTCGAACGAACATGTGTCTCGTAATGTCTACCCCGGAGAATCCACTCCGGGACCTTGTCGTCAACGTCTAATTCATTCCAGTCCCATGTTATCTCTTCCCATGGTATCCAGACACAGACATCGTCGTACAACTCCACCCATTCTTCGAGGGTCTTATCATCAAGGCTAACCAGCAATCTTCTAATCTGCTTTTTCGTACCGGAACACCAGGAATCCAACCTGTTCCGCCACGGTGCCTTCGCGAGGGGCCCCAACCACGTTTGAATGGCCCCCCGTGTTCGAACTGCTTTCGCCCACAGCCTCGTTCTGGCCGCCGACGCTACCTCCTCCATAGTGGGTAGACCTAGTTCGAAGAGTAAAACCTTCGCGTCAATGACGCTGGAACCACGCCTTCCGACTGCCCACTTAGCAGCGGTCACCAGAACCTCATTCTGGTACTTGGTATGGTCCAACCTGAATCCAATTAGCTCCGACCCATACACCATTCGTGACATGATAAAGGTACGGATTATACTGGCTTTCAGGGCAATGGGACAGAGCGGGTCAACTAGCAGAGGCCTCATAGCAAATAGGGCCCTACGGCCTCTAGCTGCCAGGAGCTTAGCGTGGCTTAGCTCCGTGTTTTCTGCAGGTGGGGTCGGAGTATCCCTGGCGATGGGCAGATTTTCATCCACCCACACACCCAGGTATTTATATTTCCGGACACGAGGAATATAGCCATCGGGTTCACCGCGGCCGCCATCCTTTCTGCCTACCGGTATCACCGAGTCGGTAAATATGCTACCCGATCTCGGATTCCACTCGATATACCCACACTTAATATACCCCAACTCCATCCCAATGAGTTTCCCCCACCGCCAAAGCTCTGTCGCCCCTCGAGAGAGGTAGTCATAATCCTCATAGAGCCTCAGCGCGTCATCAGCATAAAGGAGCCCGTGCACCATAGATAATTCCCGGGTGGACTCATTCTCCACCCGCGAATCCGAGGGGACCGTAACCCCGCTCGTTTTCAAGGTATACGCAGACATCCCACTGATGACTATAGCGAATAATATAGGGGAAAGAAGGCAGCCTTGTCGCAAGCCCCTCAGCAGGGCGAACGTCTCGGATCGGCCACCTCCGGCGCGGACTGATATCTCGGTGTTGTAGTACAGGGCTTGAATCATTTCAAGCATCCTTCCCTTAATACCACAATGTTCGAGGCAGACCCACAATAGCGCATGGGGGACCTTGTCATAAGCCTTTTTAAAGTCTATGAACAACCCATACGTCTTATCGTTGCTTTTATAGCGACGCCGTACAATTTCGGCCAAGGCCACTACCTGTGAGATAGCTTCCTCGCCTTTTCGGAAACCGGCCTGTTCCCGTCCAAGATCTACAACTTTTTCTATCCTCGAGAGCATCACTCCTGTCAGTATTTTCTCAAGTACTGATATAAGTGTTACCCCTCGGTAGTTATTGGGAAGCTCGGGGTCCCCTCCTTTATAGAGGGAGACTATAACGTTCTCGTGCCAACTCTCCGGTACCAAGCACGTTTCCCAAACCATGTTCAAGACCTTAAAGGTCCATACACCCATTTTCGTCATCGGTCTGCCAGGCAGCTTATCTCTGGGTAGATCTATTTGGATATGGTCCTGACGTTCATAGTCAGTACTCATAGCCGCGACTGCCGCCATACATTCCTCCCTGACCATTGCTTTAAACACGTCGATATGCAGGTCGTCTACTCCGGGGGCCGTCCCCCCGTTCATGGCCCTGATCGCCGTGATTATTTCCGGCCATCTGAGGGGCTCATTAAGCTCCTCTTTGGTCGGACGGTCACTAGCCTCATCCCCTAATTCGGGGACGAGTTCCGCTAACTGCCTTCTCCAGGCGGCGGTATCGTTCCATTCTTCGGCTGACGGCTGTGTAGGCTCGTCTACTCGATCAGGCTTACAATCCTGAAGGAGCTCCTTGTAATGGTCCTTCATCACCTCCTGGACCCCCGCTGGATCCGTCCACAACTTGCCATTGCTATCGCGGAGCGGTTGGCTCGGCCGCATTGGCTCGTTAACCCCCGTGGTAAGGGGGTTAGACAGTTCCTTCACTTTGGACCACGCACGCTTCATGTCGCATGACGTGATGCGGTCAGCAATATCGGAGTAGCGCTTCCGTTCCTGTTCCTCTTTCCACTCTCGGAGTTTCTTCGAGAATGTCTTCTGTGTTCGACACAGAAGGGCCCGCCATTTCCCTTCGAATGCCGTATGGTGTAGCATAGCTTCCGCATACAGCGTCTGGTACTCTGCCAGTTTCGAGTTCAGTTTTTTCAAGCGCCTTGGGAGGTGCGCGCCAGGCTTACTATCCACGGCCATCGTCCTTACGTGTGTTTGTCTCACCGCAACATTGAACGCGACTTGGAATCCGGTCGTCAGAGCTTCCAGATCCTCTTGGGGGTCCTCCCCTTTCAGATCCACCTGCCTATCCGCCATATCCCACGATGGATTGTTCGCTAACACCTCCCTATACCGGGTGATCATTTGTTTATTCCAACTCCAGCGGCTCTCTTGTACTACCGGGACACTAGGTGTGGACCTAGCGGTAAGTACGACCGGCCGGTGATCACTTGCGGCATATCTCCTTCGAACTATTGGTTTTCTAAAGCAATTATAAATTCTGCCATCTCCCAGCATATGGTCTATGGCCGAGGGGGAACCTCGTACCGGGAACCGGGAGATATTAGAACCACTGGTCTGGAGTGCGATGAGGCGACTCCTTGTAGTGAACAGTCGGTTGCTTATATCGGAGTAGGACATATTCCAATCTCCGAGTGCCAATATTAAGTCCGTTGGATGTTTCTTTGAGATCTCGCCCACTATCCTGTTCAGGGCCTTCAGTTTGCCTGACCGGGCCCCCCTGAAGTTTCCTCCAGAGGGGAAGTAGACAGCGAGGACGTGTATAAACACAGGGTTTACCCCGTCCAATCGCCAGTTGGAGATCTTAACATGAATGAGCCACTTCTCATCATGGGGTATCCTATAAGACGACAAGCGGTTATCAACAATTACCGCATGCCCTCGGAATCCCACTTCCCAAGGCGAGGAGTAAGACGTATAGCCTTTCGGACGTATAGGTCTGGACGCTGCACCTACAAGGGTTTCTTGTAGAGCACATATCGCCACTTTCTCTCTGTTCAGCATGTCCTCAATAATCTCGCTCTTGTTGTGATACCCATTCACGTTCCAAGTAGCTATCGAGGTGTATGCCACCCTAGGCTCCATTTGCTGTACGGGTCTGACCTCTCGGTCTCGCCACGGGCGGAAGAAATCCATCCGCCAGAACCACGGAAAACCGCCCTTAAGCTTGTTCTTGTGAAGGAAACGCTTAAGTACAGTTCGTACAGCTGGTCGTCGCTCACCCCGAAAAGCCATCGTGAT